>CM068351.1:9486874-9521874 GCA_034769755.1 Odontamblyopus lacepedii
CAGCTCTGGCTCTCCTCCACTGAGCCTGCAGTGACTCCCACCACTTCATTTTGTTCTCGGCGTGAGGCTTTTCATCATAAAAACAAGATAAACTGTCTTTTCAAATGACAATTTAACACAATTTAACCCCCACATACAGATCATTATGATCACAGGGCGTCGGCACGCTCATTACAAAAGCCTGCGCTGTTTACAAATGCTCCTCAAAGAGAAATAACACTTTTTGACTCAGTTTGCAATAAATAACAACCTTGAAACATATTTTGATTTAAAGAGCTCAGATTACACCATTTTCTGATCTACGTTATAATGATTCCTTCTCACAAACAGACCTGGAGTTGTTTTGTTTCATTCACACATGTTTAAAGGGACAGTTGGGAATTTTGGACATTTCCTCGTGAGCCAGAGTGTTGGAGACGTGTGGAGACGCTTTTGTAAATATTCCATCCAATCCTTGTATTTGCAGAGGTTGCTGGTGCTAGGCTAGTGCATGTCAATGGCCATAGTTTCCACTAAAAACAGTCTTACCCACTCCACAGACCCGAGGCAAAACTATTATAACTCCAGACTGTCCATGTGAATGTCTGTGTCGATAGAATAGACCCTTTGTGTTCGTAAACAGTGGTGACGTAGGCTCGATTGCGCATTTTGGCAACAGAAGTACGGCAGAACTCAGCAGCTTGTTGAGCTCTGCGAAAGGATTATGGTCAAAAGATCGCAAATATTTCCTCAACAAGCGGCTTTGACAAACGGTGTGCGACTGCCACATCCTTGTACGAACAGTGAGTAAAACTTTAAAACTTCAGTCCGTCAGTAGAATATCGATTCTGACACAGACACACACGCAGAACAACCAGACATTTTGGTGCTGGAAATGTTTTTTCTCCGTCTTCTGTCCGTGTTCAGTCTGAATGAATCAGAATGAATGGGGAACAATGACACCTCCGTTACCAAAGTGCACGTACAGCTTTTTAAAATCACTTCCGCTCTAAAAGGGTCTATAATGTCTGAAATAAAACTAACCTTGCATCGCATGAATCGTCGCATGTTGAGGGACTATTTTCTCATATATCAGTCCGCCGCTGCCGAGCTTTCTATCAGGAAGTACAACTCGCTGCTGCAACAATTGGTTTTAGTTTTTAAATTATTCTATCGACACAGACATTCACATTGAAAAGTTTCATAGAGCAACTTTTAAGAAACTGCCAACATGTCTTGCCAACTGTTTGTGATTTTAATGCATTTCTTATTCTGTAAAGCACTTTAAATTACTTTGTGTACGAATTGTGCTATACTAATAAACTTGCCTTGCCTAAAAAACACTAGAAGGCTACATAATACAGTATACTTTTATACTTTTTTCAGAATTACAAGAAATTACTATCATTACCATAGTAATTTACTATTTAAAACTAAATATTTCATCTTCTGAATGGTCCTAAACGTTGCATATAACAGGCAGCTTAATCACGCGAATAAAAAAACACTATCAAACACATGTTCTCGGCCGGACCAGACTCCTCTGACGTGGAAGCTGTAAGAGCCTGGACTTCGCTCTGACCTGTTCACCTGCACAGAGCTAAGTCCGGGCTTATCTCCACAGCAGCAGATGTTTGGTGTGTGTGTGTCCGTGAGTTTAATAAGCCGATTACACCCTCCCCCCTCCTCACCTGCACCTGCACCTGTGTTTGTGTGAGCCTGTGTGTAACTTTAGTATCAGGACAACAACATGCTTTAAAGTTCAGAAAATGGGTTTAAATAGGCTGTAGGAGTGACTATTATTCAGGTTCGAATCAGTGTCCAGGAAATGAATGGAAGTCAAATCAGGGAAGCACAGTTTATGGACCAAAAATGGCTTCAAAACTTCAAATATTATGACATGTTACGACTTTTAACACTGCGTGAGTTGTGTGGTCCTGTGTCTTTTATTTATTTTACTTATTTACTGCTATTTCAAGATTTTTATGGTTTTGCTTTTATTTCATTTTACCGGTTTTATTGTTTTAGGACGCGTATGACCACATTTTAGCAATTTACCTTTTTGTTTTTTCATTTTACGACTTTGGAAACTGCTTTGTTTGTCAAATGTGGTATATATATATAAAGTGGGTTTGGATGTTCTAGGTCTAAATCAGCCTGTAAATAGTCTTACTATATCAAATTAAAGGATCAACAGAGTATCGGATCATCTGATTTTTGGAGGCCAATACCTGAAAAAGCAAATGCTTCAGTATTCGCAACCAGTTTACTATATGTGTATCCCTAGTCCATGTAATGTCCTCAAGAAGAATCCCAATTTCTTATGGAGACAGAAATCATGTCTTCTTCAGGTCAGTTCTTGTTTATAGTTGAGATTTTTTTTTTTCTATTTTATCTTGACTTGTACATATACATTTATATAATTGTGCCTTATTTGACCAGTCTCTTTCCATCTTTTTTGCTACTTATACAGAATTTATTATTACCATTTATGTTTTTTACTCTTTTTTTATATTATATTGTGATGTCTGAGCTGCTGCGTCCAAATAATTTCCCTTGTAGATCAATAAAATTTGTCTAAGTCTAATTGTAAGGTATCCATGACTGAAATACATTATTATTTTATAGTACTGAGTTTCCCAGAGAGAGCTATTTTATCTTTTATCTTATTGTATTTAGCTTATTTTGTAACTTGTTAACTACATGCTCTTGGTCGGTTGCATCTGTAACAAAGAAAATTTCCCCTCGGGGATGAATAAAAGTAATTCTGACTCTGATTATTTTCACATTCTGGTTTAAAATTCAGATATGGGTTAAAATAAGTGATAATGTCAAGGTAATGTCCCCAGGAAATAAGGAAACTAGGGTTGTTAAATGTCTCAAAAATCATTTATGAATCGCGAAGACCTGGTATTGAAATGAAATACTCATTTGAGCAGCTATAGATACTAAAAAGTCTCATTCACAGGACAGAAATGAACTTTTCCTGAATAGTTTTAGCATAATAACCTATTTAACTTTGAACATTTTACCAATTTGAACTATCTTAAATGATGTGTCTTAACTCTGATATAACAGTGAGCTCAGAATTTGCCAGGACCATAAAATGTACATAAAGCTAATACAAAAGGGGGTGCAGTGGTAATTATATTGTGCCCGTAGATTGTGGAACTGCTCACCAGCTAATTTAAAGCAGCCAATTTCAAAGTAAATTAAAATTATTGTATGTTTCCAACCAAAAATGCGCTCGCTGCAATTGTAATAATGCTGTATATCTGTTATCTGTATGTGATTAATGTTTCTTATCTGTTTTTATGCATGTATTTTATATTTTTTCTACAGACAAGTACTGAAAACTAGCACTAAAACACTCAAAGCAATGCATCTGGCTTGTCTAATGCGACTGTGAGGTTCTTAATAAACAAAAATAAAAAAAATCTTTAGCTGTATAAGAGGAGATAGACCAGTACACGCCCATGGGCCACTGAGGGATGACGCAGATCTAGAATATAAAAGAAAGTGCTATGATTTAATGTTGAAAATCACATTCTGTTGTGCTTTTATTTTCATTGTGGTGTTATTATTATTTTTAGTTTTGTGTGGGGCTCACCTGAGAAGCCGGTCAGGTCCATGGCTTTGAGGTTGGTGGCCTTGATGATGGTGACGGTGAGTCTGCCGGCCGTGGGCAGGTAACACAGGGAGAAGTTCAACTCTCCCAGGTCTGGTTTCTCCTGTTTACGAGAAAAAAAGAGGGAAGAGGGGATGAGAGAAAGAGAAAGAGTGAGCGGTGTTACATGAGAGACACAACGGTGAGATTTAAAAAGGGAGGGGAGAAGAGAGGAGGATAGAGAAAGGTAGGGAGTGGTAAGGAAAGAGAAGGGAGACGGGTAAAGAGAGAGACCAAAGGAGAGGAGAGAGAAGAGTGAAAAAAGAGAGAGAATTGGAAGGATAGAGAGAAATAGAGAGAGGAGGAAAGAGAGAGGAATGTGTGGAAATATGAAGATAATGGGAGAAAGAAGAAAGTAAGTGAAGGTAAGGAGAATGAATAGAAGAGAGAGAAAAAGAGGGCGACAAGGAAGAGAAAGAGAAGAAACGAAGAGATAGGGAGGGAGAGAGAGAAAATGAGAAGGAGAGAGAAAGGTATGAGGGTTGATAGAAAGTCGGAGTAATGAAATAAGGGAGTAAAAAGTGGGGGGAAGAGAGAAACAAAAAGCGTTAGATGTAGAGAGTGAGAGAGAAGGAGATGTGCAAGATGGAAGAGACAGAAAGAAAGGGGCAAGAGAAAGAGAGGTGTAGAGAGAGAGGGAGTGAGGAAAGATAAAGAGAGGGGGAGAAAATTGGGCAACAAGAAAGAGAAATGAAGAAATAGAGAGGAAGATAAAGAAAACGAAACAGGGAGCGGGTAGAAAGTGAGAGTAAAGGAATAAGGAAGTAAGAGTTGGGGAGAAGGAGTGAAAGAAAGAGAGGAACAAAAGTGACAGAGAGAGAGAGAGTGAGGAGAGGATGTGCAAAATGCAAAAGAGAGAAAAAAAGAAAGGAGCAAGGGAGGGGTGTAGAGAGAGTTGATGAGAGAGAGAAATACAGGGAGGGAGAGAGGAAGTGAGTGCATAGAAAGTGGAAGTCAAGGAATAAGGGAGTAAGAGTTGGAGGAGAAGGAGAGAGAGAGAAAGAGAGGAACAAAAGTGACAGAGAGCAGGAGATGTAGAAGATACACAAGAAAAAGAAAGGGTCAAGAGAGAGATGTAGAGAGAGAGAGTTGCCGAGAGTGAGAGAGAAATACAGGGAGGGAGGAATAGAGAAAGAGAGGAGAGAAAAGGGGGCAACAAGGAAGAGAAATGTAGAGATAGAGAGGGAGAGAGGAGATGTGCAAGATTCAAAAGAGAGAAAGAGAGAAAGAAAGGGGCAAGTGAGAGAGAGGTGTAGAGAGAGAGTTGACAAGAGTCAGAGAATTACAGGGAGGGAGTGAGGAAAAGAGAAATAGAGGAGGATAAGTACAAGAAAAAGAAAAGAAGAGATAGGGAGATAGAGAGAAGATGTGCAAGAGAGAGAAAGAGAGAAAGAAAAGAGAAAGAGAGGGAGACAAAAGGGGGCAACAAGGAAGAAAAAGAGAAATTAAGAGATGGAGAGAGATAGGGAGACAGAGAGAGAGAAAGACAGAGAGAAGGAGATGTGCAAGATGCAAGAGAAAGAAAGAGAGAAAGGAAGGGGCAAGAGAGACGTATATATATATAGAGAGAGTTAGAAAAATATGGGGAGGGAGTGAGGAAAAGTGAAAGAGAGGGAGAGAAAAGGCGGCAACAAGGGAGAGGAAGAGAAAAAGAAATGACGAGATAGGAAAAGGAATAAGGGAGAGAGTGAATGAAAAAGAACAAAAAGTGACAGGAAATGTGCAAGATTGAAGAGAGAAAAGAGAAAAAAAGGCAAAAGAAAGTAGTTGAGAGAGAGCGAGAGAAATACAAGGAGGGAGTGAGGAAAAGAGAAAGGGAAGGACGGAGGGAGCGAGGAGAAGAGGAAGGGAAGGACGGAGGGAGCGGGGAGAAAGAGAGAGTCCAATGAGTATGAATTTCACAGCTGTCAAACACAGAAATATAACTCAAGGACAAAAAGGCTCTGACAGATGTTTCTAGAATCTGAACACAAACAATCACAGTTTCTGCACCAGGCGAGAATCCATCACACACGCGCAGGAGGGGGAGTGCCTTGCCCAAGGACACAATAAAAATATGCCAGGGTCTATTGGGATGTATAATATAAATGGTACAGTCGGTGGAACAGCGGTGAGTGGTTCTTGCCTCACAGCGAAAAGGTTTAACGTTTGAGTTTGAAGAGGAATGGACTTTTTCTGTAGAGTTTGCATGTTCTCCCTGAGTTTGCATGGTTAATGTTCAAGTTTAATTATGTCACATATGAAAATAAAAACAGACAGAATCAAACCAGGACTGAACCAGGTCTGAAACAGGACTAAACTGTGACAAAATCAGGTCAAAACCAGGATTAAACCAAGACTAAAACAAGTCTAAACCAGGACTAATCTGGAACAAAACCAGGTCTAAACCAGGACTACAGAAAGTCTAAACCAGCACTAAACCAGGAATAAACCAGGACAACACTAAAACAAAATTAGGACTACACCGGGACTAGACCAGAACTAGAACCAGGACTTGACCGGGACTAGAAACAGGAATAGTCCAGGACTAGAAACAAGACTAGAGCAGGACTAAACAGGACAAAACTAAAGACAGAATTAGGACTAAACCGGGACTAAACCAGGACTAAGCCATGACTAGAAACAGGACTAGACCAGGACTAGAAACAGGACTAGACCAGGACTAGAAACAGGAATAGACCAGGATTTGACGAGAACTAGACCAGGACTAAACAGGACTAAACCAGCACTAAAACGAGACTAAACCATGACTAGAAACAGGACTAGACCAGGACTAGAAACAGGAATAGACCAGGACATGACCAGGACTAAACCAGGACTAAACTGTGACTACACTAGGACTTAATCAGTACTAAACCAGCACTAGAACAGGATTGAACCAGGACTCAACCAGGACAAGATCAGCACTAGACCAAGACTAAACCAGGATTCAGACTATACCAGGACTAAACCAGCACTAGAAAAGGACTAAATCAGGACGAGATCAGCACTAGACCAGGCCCAGACCAGGATTAAGTCTAGACCAGGGCTAAATCAGGCCAAGATCAACACTAAAACTGGACTAAACTAGGACTAGACCAGGACTAAAGCAGCACTAGAACAGGACTACATCAGGACGAGATCAGTACCAGACCAAGACTAAACCGAGATTAAGACTAGACCAGGACTAAATCAGGGCAAGATCAGCACTAGAACTGGACTAAACTAGGACTAGACCAGGACTAAACCAGGACTAAACTAGGACTGGACCATGACTAGACCAGGACCATCAAAAACACAAAATGTACCAATTTTTCATGTCATTTTCGTATAATAACTGTCCAGTCCGATTCATAAATCCAATCCTCTCAGTTGATTTTGAGTCTGTTTATAGACCAATTAACAATGATTCTGTTACTAAACTAGTTGACGATTATTTCCAGTAACCTCAGCCATTTTATTGATCCACTGTCCCGTTAAGACTTTCCCGGGACACTTCTGATGCCAGGTTTCCGTCCCCGTCCCTCCAGCTGACAGGTTCAGTCCGGCCTCGTACAGAGCAGGTTTTTCGTCATAAGAGACAGTTGACAGATGTCCACAGACTGGAGCTTGACTCCCTGTCTGCCCTCTCCTCTCAGGTCACAGGGACATATATACTCAGTGATGGACTGTTCGCACCTGTCAGAACCTCAAAAGAACCACAGACCGAAGACTGAACTCTCTCTGTCCTTAAACAACAATACCAGGACTAAACCGGGTCTAAACCAGGTCTAAACCAGGACTAAAGAGGTCAGGAGGACATATATACAGCAGTGATGGGCTCTTCACAAATGTCACAAGCCTCAAAAGACCCAGAAACCAAAGACTGAACTGTCTCTGTCCTTAAAAAACAATGCCAGGACTAAACCAGGTCTAAACCACATCTAAACCAGGATTAAAGAGATCAGGGGGACATATATACAGCAGTGATGGGTGTTCACAAGCACCAGAGACCAAAGACTGAACCACCTCTGTCCCTAAGCAACATTAGGGGGAACCACATCAGGACCTAACCAGGTCTAAACAAGGACTAACCTGGGACTAAACTAGGTAGAAACCAGGACTGAACCAGGACTGAAGCAGGACTGAAGCAGGACTGAAGCAGGACTAAACCAGGACTAAATCAGGACAAAACTAGGACTAAAAGAGAAATAAAACTGGGACTAAACCAGGACTACAACAGGACTAAACTATGATTAAACCAGGACCACATCAGGACTACACCAGGACTACACCAGAACATCACCGGGACTACACCAGGACCAAACTGGGACTGAACCTGAACTAACCTGGGACTAAATTAGGGAGAAACCAGGACTGAAGCAGGACTAAACCAGGACAAAATCAGGACTAAACTGGGACTAAACCAGGACAAAACTAGGACTAAAAGAGGAATAAAACTGGGACTAAACCAGGACTAAACCAGCTCTAAATTAGGACAAAAATACCAGGACCACACCAAACTAAGACTAAACAGAGTCCAAACCAGGACTAGTCCAGGACAAAACCAGCACTAAACCAGGACTAAACTGGGACTAAATCAGGACTAAACTGGGACTAAACTGGGAGTAAACAAGGACTAAACCAGGGTTAAACTACAACTAAAACAGGACTAAACCAGGACTAAACCGGAAGAAAGCCAGGACTAAACCAGCACTAAACTGGGATTAAACCAGGACTAAACTGGGACTAAACCAACACTATACTGGGACTAAACCAAGACTAGACTGAACTAAACCAGTCCCTCAGAAGAAGCAGAGCCCAGAGCTGCTGCGATGGACTGAACCGTCTCTGTCCCTAAAAGAGCCGCTGCTCTGACATGAGGAGGGTCTAATGTGAAATGACAATGTGTTAAAAAACCATCAGCGCCCAAATCTCTACACTCGTCCCCCGTCTGAAGACAGAGGGGGGCGCTGTGGAGCAGGGGACAGGGCCTCACAGCAACAAGGTCCTGAGTTTTTATCTTAAATGGACTCAATGAGCAAATTGCAAAGGCTGAAAAGTTACATGATTCCCTTCACAAACAAAATCTCCTGTCTTATTCTGAATAAAAACTGAAAATCCTGAAGCTTAAGCAAATTTGTGGAGTCAATTCCAAACAAATGATAATAGGATTAAACATTTGTGGATCATAAGTTTGTATATTCTTTCAAAAACAAAGCTCTGGATGTATGCTCCTACCCTCACCTATGGTCATGAGCTTTGGGTCATGAAGAGGGATGCAACGATATTCAATATAATATCGAATTGTTTGATACTGGTGTCACGATTCGATACACGTGTCGATACACACATGTCCCTCCATGTGCGCTGTGTTGTCATTTATTTTTCGTCCAAAGGGAAACAGTTATCGCAGCGTCCTCCTCAGATGCAGCAATAAGAGACTTACAGCTGAAATATTCTAACAGAGGAGGGTTTTATCTTTCACTCACTTTTTAGATCCAGGAATGATATTAAGATATTCACTTTTAAATACTTTAGAATGGCTTTTGTCTTTACATTGGCTTTAATCAAATGCGCTCGTACACACATGCACCATGACTCGCGGTACACGCAATCTATTTCTCATAAGTTTTACTCAGAAAATGGTCTGTTGAGACATTTTATTGCAATCTGTCTGAGTGTTCAGAAAGAGGACGGGAGAGTGCTGAGTGTAAAAAGAGCAGGTCAGTGTGGGAGGAGCTACTGTCTCTGCTGGAGGAGGCCTAACAGCACCGACACAAGAGTCTGTGTTAATGTAGCGAGGGGAGAGATACAAATAAGAGGAAGAGAAAAGAAATCATCAAATCATCATCAAAAAAGATAAAGTCTGATAGTTTAACTTCGCAATCACTCTATAGTAAGAGTAGACTGGCTATATTATAAATTATAAAATAGCCTGAGAAAGAACTGTTCTCATTTTCACTGAATAAAAATGCTGAGCTGTGAATCACTGAACCAAATGAACTGAAACACTTCACATATAAACTCCAGATGTACAGTGGTTGTGCTGTAAAGTATTGTATGTAATGTATGTAATGTTTCATTAATATCATATTATTATTATGTTATTTTACTCATTAGCAGAAAAAATTACAGGATTTTTTTTTCACATCTTAAAACGTATCGAAGTCAAATCAGTATCATGACCCATGTATCGAGGTACATATCGCATCGTGGGAAAACTGTACTGTTGCATCCCTAGTAATGACCAAAGAACAAGATCAGAAGAGTGAAATGAGCTCAGTCACACAGGAGGTGCTCGGGGTAGATTAATGTTATTAGGTTCTTTTTTCAGACCAAAGGTTTGTTTTCATACCTGACAGTTTCAACTGTTCACTACCGGTTTTCCTCTGAGGGGTCAGGTATTTCCATGGCCTCTTTAATCCAGCGATGTTTGTTGTACTTGTCGCTGGATTAAAGAGGCAGTCGAAGTACAGAAACATGCCCACAGGACCATAAACCGGGACGAGGGGGCTTTTTTACTCTCACACACCTGGAATACTGTCCTGAGGATGGACTGCAGATGGCACTGTCGTCCTGCCTCAAAATTGTCAAACCAAAAAAAGAACCTAATTATCAGAAGACCAAATGGACTAGCTCAGAGTAGAGTCGCTGCTCCTCCACCATCGAGAGTAAAAGCTGTAAGAAGTGCAGGGAAGTCTAGGCACCTCTGCTTAAACTGTTGCCTCTGGCCCCAGATAAAGTGACAGAAAAAGGATGGTATTTTGTCTTAAATGTTAGAATAAGTGCAAATTTATGTAAAAATGGCACGGTGGCTGAGTGGCAACACTCAGGCCTCACAGCAAGAAGGTTGCGGGTTCGATCCCTGGGTCGCCCGGGCCTTTCTGTGTGGAGTTTGCATGTTCTCCTCGTGTCTGGATGGGTTTCCTCCGGGTACTCCGGTTTCCCCCATCAACCTAAAACATGCAGTACCCCTATGAACTAACATCAAGGACCATAAGGTCCACCCTCCTGTGGGCTCACCACCTGCAGAGGGGTTCATAGGGGGGGTCAGGTGCTATGAGTATTGGGCAGCAAACTGCCCCCGCGACTCAGCTGGATTAAGCGGGAGAAGATGGATGGATGGATATGTAAAAATGTCATCATAAACTTAAAAATCCCTACACTTCATCCATGTTTGACCTTTTCGTACTTCAGAGGAAAGTGCATTAAAAGAAATACAAAGGATAATTACAATTATGCCCTGACACTTTTACTGTTCCAGGCTGTTTAATCAGAGCGAGTCCACGCAAATGTCTCTAATTGCACTTTTCTCCGTTCACTCTATAGACTCTGTTATTATATTATTAAACCGAATAGAGTCACAGTGAATGTTAGTATTGAGTATAGAGCTTTTTCTGTTACTGAGACAACTCTACAGCCCAAAACTACATGGGTTTACGGATAGAGGATTCTGTGGATCAATCAAAAAGCCCCAGGATGATCACTGAAGATTTGTAACAATTGCATCTTGTTTTAGTCAAAGTTAATGAATAAGCTCTATTCCCGCTTAAAGGGGAACTCCTGCACGTTTGAAGCTAAAGTCTGTTGCTAGAGGTGGCTGAATACTGTCAGAAGCCAAAAAACGGCACAGATCAGTGTTGCCTCGGTGGAGATCTCGCTGTGGCAGTGAGTCTGTCAAGGAAACAAACTAGTGTAGTGATGGGGGCAAGTTCTTAACTTCCACGTAAAACACCAATTTGCTTCACACTGACGAAGCTTAACACCACTTTAACTCATCTTACAACAGCCACGAGTCCAACAAACAAAACGCTCTGCCTGGTTCACTCATTAGTGTCTGGAAACATTATAAAACAACTTTATAAGCAGCCTTAGCCTTGTCTTTGTCGATTTCCCACTGCGCATGTGAAAGCCCAAAAGACTCAATCGCCGATGTTGTTTCTAATCGCATTTATTTAGTGAATTATATTTTTTGAAAAACACTAAAAAAATACATTCCCAAACCATTTTCTTTCAACAACTTTCAGTTTCTCTTCTTCACCGTCAGTAGTCGATCCTCACCTGCTGCTTCTGGCGGCTCGAGCCACTCACCGCCGCTGGAGTCGGTGATTGAGTTTTTTGGCCTTTCTTATGCGCAGTGGGAAATCAACAAAGGTAAGTGTAAGGCTGCTTATAAAGTTGTTTTATAATGTTTCCAGACACTAATGAGTGAACCAGGGAGAGCGTTTTGTTTGTTAGACTCATGGCTGTTGTAAGATGGGTTAAAGTGGTGTTAAGCTTCGTCAGTGTGAAGCAAATTGGTGTTTTACGTGGAAGTTAAGAACTTGCCCCCATCACTACACTAGTTTGTTGCCTTGACAGACTCACTGCCACAGTGAGATCTCCACCGAGGCAACACTGATCTGTGCCGTTTTTTGGCTTCTGACAGTATTCGACCACCTTCAGAAGAAAATGGCAATTCCTGAGCTGAAATCATCCAAATGATCCGAGTAAAGGTGTATGGAGTTAAAAACACAGTGGAGTAGGTACTGTATTACCACATTTTCAGTTTGAGAGAAGAACTCAACCTAAATATGCAGGGTTTATTTGTTAAACATGTGTGAATGAAACAAAAAAACAGCTCCAGGCCTGTTGGTGATGAGGAAATAACATTATAACATACAGTAGATCAGAAAACAGTGTAATATTGGCCTTTAAATGTGTTCTATATATATCCACATACAGCCGTGAGAAAAAGCTTCACATTTCTTCTTTAAACAGACAGATCAATAGTTTAATCGTTTAATCAATAGAAATAAGTGGTCAGTGTCATGCTATGTGAAACAATCTATACATAAAGATGACATTATTTAATTTTATTACTTACAATGTAAAGGGAATTAACCACCCAGTCAAAAGAAAAAAGATATTGGGACAACTGAAGAAAATGCATTGTTCGGTGGCCATAATTCAAGAAACACACCTTATAGAGATAGAACATCAAAAACTAAAACGAGAATGGGTTGACCAAGTCTACAGTAGCTCATATGGTAACCACAAAAAGAGAGGTGTTGCTATACTGTTTAGCAAATCAGTATACTTTAACTGTGAAAAAGTTTGTCAGGACACAGAAGGTCGTTATGTTATGGTTATGGGGACGATGGCTGGAGTTAAAATCACTATCTTGAACGTTTATGCACCTAATGAGGATTGCCCATATTTTTTCAAAAAACTTGCCCACCTGGTAGCAGAAAACAAGCAGGGTATTTTTCTTATGGGTGGGGACTTTAACTGTGTACTAAACAACAGATTAGATAAATTACCAATATCACCAAATCCTCCAACCAGAATGTCAAAAAGTTTACTGAATATGATGAATGAATTGGGTTTAGCGGATGCATGGCGCCATCTACATTCAAATGAGAGAGACTTCACCTTTATGTCACAGGGTACATGGAAGTTACTCACGTCTGGATTATTTTTAATTCCAAAAAAGAAGCATACCGGGTTAAAAACTGTGTAATTGAGCCAATGACCATTTCAGACCATAGCCCAGTAACATTGGAATTTGATATGGGGTTTGAGCCATGTAGGAAGTATTGGAGAATTAATGTTTCACTATTGACAGATGTTAGTACTAGAGAAGAAATAAGGTCAGCTATACTTGATTACTTTGCTCTGAATGATAATGAAATGGTTTCCCCATCGATTGTTATGGGATGCAGGAAAAGCCACAATCGTGGGAAGATAATATCCATAGGATCAAGACTAAAAAAGAAAGACTTCAAAAACAAATAGAATTAGAAGGAAATAAAGAGATTAGAAACTGAACATAAACACAACGGAAAACAGGAAGTGCTTGATAAACTTAAAGAAAACAGGACCAAACTAGATGAGATACTCACATACAAGGCAGAGGGTGCCTTAAGATTCATTGATAGGAAATATTATGAACAGGGAAATAAGGCCAGTAAGTTATTATCATTTCAACTACAAAAGGCACAAGCCAGTCATTATCATTCCAAAATTAAACAACCCAATTCTAATACAGTTGAAACTAGCCCGAAAACAATATCAGATTCTTTTGCTAAATACTACGAACAACTATATAGAGGTCAAATTCAAGAATCAAAGAAGGAAAAAATAAAAAACTTCTTCAAAAATCTTAAATTGGACAAGCTGACTGTTGATGAAGCTTCATCACTAATAAAACCAATTCAAGAAAAAGAAGTTAAAGAAACTATTCTAAAACTGAAAAACAATAAATCTCCAGGGATGGATGGATTTTCTGGAGAATACTATAAGATATTTGTTGATAACCTAAGCCCTACTTTGTGTAAACTATATAATTATGTGCTAAATTCAGGAATCCTCCAGAGTATTGGTCAGAAGGCAATCATCACAGTTCTGTATAAGGAAGGAAAGACCCATTACAATGCTCAGCTATCGTCCTATAAGTCTTTTGTGTGTGGATTACAAAATACTAACAATCATATTGGCAAACAGAATCCAAAAGTATATTAAAAAGTTGATAAAACCAGATCAGACAGGGTTCATTTCAGGCCGCCATGGGACAAATAATATTAGGAGGGCATTAAATTTACAGTCACTTATGGCAAAGGATAATCAAACGTCAATGCTTCTCAGCCTAGATGCTGAAAGCATTTGACCAGGTGAACTGGGAATTCTTAGAACAAACACTAATTGAGATGGGCTTTGAGGAAAAATTTACTGGGTGGTTTAGGCTATTATACAAGAATCCCAAGTCAAAAATTAGAGTTAACGGGCACTGTTCTGAATTTTTGCTATAGAGAGAGAGGTGAGACAGGCGATTCCCTGTCCCCCATCCTCTTTGCTCTCAGCATCGAGCCACTGGCAGAGGCCATACGACAGGATGTTCAGATAGAAGGGGTGGAGGATGGTGGGGGGAGAGTTCATAAAATTTCCCTTTTTGCAGACGACATCCTACTTTTCATAAAACATCCTCTCACTTCGGTACCTCGACTCATGCAGTGTCTGAAAGATTATGGAGACATTTCAGGATACAAAATCAACCCAAAAAAATCAGAAGCAATGATGATATCAGGTGTGTGGCCAGGGCAACTGGATGAACTGGTGTCATTTCACTGGTCTAAACAAGGATTTAAGTATTTGGGGATTGTTATAACACCAGAAACAACTAAACTTTTTGATGCAAACTATAATAAACTAATTAAACAAATTAGGAAGGACCTGACTCGCTGGGATGTTCTCCCCCTCTCTCTGTTTGGAAGAATTGAAACCATAAGGATGAATCTGCTTCCTCGTCTCCTCTTTTATTTCAGGCGCTGCCCATAAGAGTTCCAAATTCCATTTTTAACATGTTAAACAAGTTAATTTCGCAGTTCATATGGCAACATAAGAGACCCAGAATTAAACTGAAGACTCTCCATTTGGCTAAAAATAAAGGAGGTTTGGCTCTCCCAAATTTGAAATTATATTACTGGGCTGCTCAACTTGCTTAATTGTGACATGGATCAGTGGTGGCGAGGGCCTTAAAGTGGATTCAAATTGAGCAGGGTGAAGTCACAGATGTATCGTTAAGCTGCACTACCTTTCATAGACTCAAAATTTCTCAATAAAATGAAGATTTGAAATAAATTGATAAAACATAATATAAAGGTTTGGTCAGAAATAAAAAAAAATGCTACAGAGACTGGGTCAATGTCTCGAGTTATGCCCATTGTGGGAAACCAGAATTTCCACCTTCAATGTGTGATTATGGTTTTAGGAGATGGGTAGCCAAAGGCCTCATTTGTTATAATCAGTTATTCACAGAAACATACTTAAAATCCTTTTCACAATTACAGGAACAGTTTGATCTTCCCTCAAAAGATTTTTATAGATATTTACAAATTAGGCATTATATTGCAAACCACAAGGAAAAAGACAGAATTGCTAAAAATCCAAATAGTATAGAACAGTATTTCATCACAATTTTAGAAAGACATCTACCTTTAGGTAAACACATCTCCCACCTATATAAAAGACTATCATCACACATTCCTCATAATACTTATAATATAAAGGAAAAATGGGAACTGGAGTCTAATACCATCATAGAAGATGAACACTGGGATAAACTTTGTAATAACAGTCATAAAGGTATAAGCAGCCAGCAGTGGAAAGAGTTTGATTGGAAGCTAAAAATTAGATACTTTCATACTCCATTGGTTATTTCAAAATTTGTTAAAGATCCTTCAACAGCTTTGTGTTGGAGACAATGCGGTAAAATAGGGGACCATACACACACATTCTGGGACTGTCCAGTAGTGGTAGGATATTGGAAAAACATCAAAGAAGAGATAGAAAAAATAATGAAAAAAGAAATTCCTTGAGACTGATCTGTTCTATTTGCTGGGTGTTATACCTGTTGACATCTTCAATGCTGACCAAAGGTATATTTTACGTATCCTGTTACTGATTGCCAAGAAAATAGTAACCACAAATTGGAAACAGGTTAAATCACCAACAATAGCTGAGTGGAAAGAGAGACTGAAAAAGGTGTACTGGATGGAAAAGATGACTGCATCGTTACAAATTAAAATGGATCTCTTTAATCAAAGGTGGAATATGGTCATGGAATACTTAGCTCTATAATTGTTTGCTGTGTCAAGGTTAATGGACGTGTACACTGATCAAATATAAATATGTTAACTATATTTATTATTGATTTAACTTTGTATTTATTTTTATTCCTATGTTTGAACCACTTGTCTCGGGCACTGTTGTGTTCAATGAAAAATTCTAAATAAAAAGTTCAAAAAAAAAAACAGACAGATCATGACAGATTGTCACACAGGTGAAACCCGGGTCACCATGGCTCTCGGCGCAGATCAATACGCCGCCTCCCTCCTCTATTTCCCACTGATGTCTTAAAGCTGCACTGTGTAATTTTTCTCTGACAAATGCTTTTCTCCATGGACATGTTATTGTTTTGTCTGAAAAGTTTCACAGTATGATATTCAACCTTTCTATCATCATACAGACCAGATAGACCTCACAGTCTGTTCTCTCTGTTTTTCTAGCTATTTTTGAGCTATGAAATTGATTAAATGTAATTGATTAAACATAAATAAGGCTGTTTAAAACCCTTCCAGACTCACGGTATCGTATCTGATACCAGGGAATATGTTTTATATAACTGTGCATAACTTTCCAACCATAAAAGATAGAACCTTACTTTTTTTCCTTTGAAACAGCGGACATAGAGCTCTCCAAACATATCTGCATTATCCTACATCACAATAGGAACTTCGTTTTCTGCCTAACACATGCGCTCTGTCCATTTTCATTGGCCCAAACTTGAGTCAAGACGGTCGATGCTCTGAGCGTCTATGTTTGTAACAATTGAAAAAGCCGCTCTAAGTGCAGTTATTTCTCAAATTAATGGCAAAATACGCATCTTTGTGTGCGTAATTGTGTGCATGTCCTGCTATTTTTATTTAAAAGGTTTATTTCAGTCAAAATGTCCAAATTCAAATGTGATAAACACCATGGAAATGCAGGACGTGATGTGACTCTGACAGGAGCTGTTTCCAGAGTAATGGGCCCATTGCACTTTTTTTGTTTTGAGGCAATAAGGAGATTTTTAGTTTACTCACAGACTTGATATTTTGTACTTTTGTAGCTAAAGCCCTAAATTAAGCATTTTTAAGTCTAAAAAGTTGCTTATACATGTTTGCTATGAGTTGCATTTTTTTCTGTTTTTTTTTTTTCATCTCTATTTATGGTCCTATAGCTTTTATTACAACCATAAGACACAACTACAGCAGCAGATTGTGAAATAACAGGCTGTACTAAAAAAGGATGTATAACACTTTATTAGGGGGTAAAAGGGGGAGTTTTAATCACAAAATTAAGAAAAAATTAATCACTCTTAGGTCTCCAAGGGTTAATAATGTCATACTGTGGAACATTCCAGGCAGAGCAGTGACATATCCGTAGAAACAAGCAGGTGACGGACCCCCAACCAAAAAACTACACAGAGAACCTTTAAAAGTATTTAATAAATAAAAGGTCAACCTCATTTATTAATAGCCGCTACTGAATTTTTCATGTATTTCTGCCCCCGACGGTCCTTGATACAAAGCTGGATGTCGACCCAGACAAGGTTTTATTTCCCTGCATTATGAGTCGTGATGAGGCCTGCGCTGCAGACTTTTTACAGCCAGAACCTTCTCAGAAATATCCTTCCACTGAAAAGGTTTAGCCACACAGGGCCCATAACTCAAGTGTCGGTTTCCACAAAATACCCCGAGCAAGAAAACAACACGAACTAATAAAAGCATTCGCAGTCACTATTTCTGCAGGTTAAAGACGCATTGTGGGATATTTTATGGTTGGAGATTCGCTTCCTGCTTCTCTCCAGGGAGATTCTTTTGCTTTGCCTGGAATGTTCCACAGTTTCCATGTTTATATGAGAGATTTAATTCTGAATAAAGATTAATTCTGCGTTAAAAAGACCATGTAAACACTTAAATCCTAATGAAAATGATTATTCGGAATAAGTGAGTGGTTTACTCCGATTTTAAAGCCAAATTAATTTATTCCTCGATCATGTAAATGTTTATTCTTCTTAAAAATAATGGCTTGACTACTGTAAAACACTGTACACTGGTATGAAGCAAGCAAACCTGTCATGAGCTTCCAGTTTTCCCAAACTTCTGCAGCACGTCTTTTAACGTTGTACGTCGGCACACGTCGTACAGAACACATTACACCTATTGGCGGCACGGTGGCTGAGTGGCAACACTCAGGCCTCACAGCAAGAAGGTTGCGGGTTCTTTCCTTTCTGTGTGGAGTTTGTATGTTCTGCCCGTGTCTGGATGGGTTTCCTCTGGGTGCTCCGGTTTCCCCCATCAACCCAAAACATGCCTGAACCCCTATGAACTAACATCAAGGACCATGATGTCCACCCTCCTGTGGGCTCACCACCTGCAGAGGGGTTCATAGGGGGGGTCAGGTACTATGAGGACTTGGCAGCAAACTGCCCCCGCGGCCCAGCTGGATTAAGCGGGAGAAGATGGATGGATTATTCTCATTGCACTGGCTCCTCTTTTATTTTAGAGGTGATTTTAAAATGTTATTGCTTGTTTTTAAAGCACTTCAGTTCAGTCACATTCATGTGCCACGTTTACATGAGACCTTTAAATACAAATAAAATACAGTAATTTAATTCTGAATAAAAATGAATTCCACGATAAAAAGAGCATGTAAGAGCATGTAAGCACTTAACTCCTAATGAAAATGATTATTCGGAATAAGTGGGTGGTTTATTCCAATTTAAAAGCTGAATTAGGTTACTCCTCGATCATGTAAACGTTTATTCTTCTTAAAAATAATCCTGCTCGTTCAGCTCATGCTCGATCCGGCTCCTCCAGTCGTCTCTTCGGACTTTCCTCCACTGCTCTTTGGATTTGTGAGCGGGATGTGGGAGTGGGCTGAGGTGTGGCAGCCTCAGACTCAGTTTGTCTTCTTCCTCCTTCTCCGACACTCTTCCCTTCTCCTCCTCAGCTCACAGACGTGAGGAGAGAATTCTCCAGCTGCTGCTTCATTATGATCGGAACGACCACGGGAAAAGTTTGGATCATGTTTGTGTCGGCGGCGTAACAACAAACGGAGATGACAGAAAAGCTGGTAGCAGCTGAAGTGTGTGTTTTCTTCCCAAAGACGTAAATACGTTCATTTCGCTGTCCGATCAGAACCCTTCCCCACCCCCAGACGTTGAGCAGAATTAAATAAAGACGATTTAACGTGTTCCATGTAAACCTTAATTTGGAATCATTATTTCCAAGGAGAATATTTTAATTCCAAACAATTTAATTCAGAATTAATTCAGAATTTAAAAACATCATGTAAACGTGGCCAGTGTGACATTAAACATCTCACATCATATCGATTACACTTGTATTATTGTTCAAAAATATCTTTAAAAACTTGCTTTGTAATGTGAGTGGGCTCGCCTCTCCACAGATCTGACTTGTAACTTGGTCAATCGGTGTCATCTGCTCATCTCCGTGGCCATAAAACAGCGCCTAAAATGTCCCACCGTAACCCCATACGGTGGGACATTCTAGGCGCTGCAATAACATCTGAAATGAAACGTGGCATATGGACCCCTCAGCAGAAATGTTACACAGTGGAGCTTTAACGGTCTCCAGCTCTCCACTACACAGCCTCAGCCAGAGGAAGGTAGAATAACAATAAGATAGAAGTTATAAGGCATTTTCTGCATTCACTGTTGCTATAAAAGATGGATCATTTTAATGCCATACTAGGGAACATTCCAGGCAATGCAATAACGTCTTTATGGAGACAAGCAGGAAACAGATCTCCCCTAAGCCCACCAGCATTAGTTCTGCCAGTTACGTTTTAAAGTCTTTTTTATAACTACTACAACTACTTCACCATTTTATTACTACTTTTCAACCTTGATAACAAAAATGTATATATGTACATTAACACTTCTACTATTACTACTCCTCTTACTGCTCCCACTACTACGACTTCAACCTTTCACTTGAATAACACACATGTATACATGTATATGTATAGAAATCAAATCAACAACAACAACACTACTCCCACTACTACTCCCAAGTAATACTTCAACCTTTTACCAGGATAAAAAAAATGAATATAAAACAACACTACTACTAGTACTCCTACTCCTACTACTCCTACTACTACTACTACTACTGTTCCTCTCCTACTACCAACTACTACTTCAACCTTTTACCTGAATAACAAAAATGTATATATGTATATGTACATTACAACACTACTGCTACTACTACTACTACAATTGCTTTTACTACTACTACTACTACTACAACTACTACTGTTCCTCCTACTACTCCTACTACTCCTACTACTACCAACTAATACTTCAACCTTTTACCTGAATAACAAAAATGGATATATGTATATGTACATTACAACGCTACTACTCCTACGACTCCTACTACTACTACTACGACTTTTACTACTACTACTACAACTCCTCCTCCTCCTCCTCCTCCTACTACTACTCCTACTACTACGACTCCTACTACTACTACTACTACTCCTACTACTACTACTACCAACTAATACTGCAACCTTTTACCAGGATAAGAAAAATGGATATATGTATATGTATATAAAACAACACTACTACTTCTACTACTACTACTACTACTGCTGCTACTATTACTACTACCACTAACTAATACTTCAACCTTGTACCTGGATAAAAAATATGTATATATGTAAATGTATATCAAACTATAGATCATGTCCATAAGAGTTCATTACACTGGATTTGAACAGTGACCCTAAATGCAAACTATCCTTAATATAGACTTGAGGTGATAGATTCACACCAGAAAAGTTACACAGTGGAGCTTTAACAGTCTCCAACAGCAGCAGCATCATCCAGGTAGAATTATGGTATGACAGAAATGATCTGGAGCTTTCTGCATTCAGAGTTGCTATAAAACGAGGAAGAACGTTATTACCCCCATAACTGCTATAAATAGAAAGACAATTGTGTACGACATGGGGCACATAACGCTGTAAGACTGCCTGCGGAAACAGACTGATTTAAAGCTGCGCTGTGTAACTTTTCTGTCGGGGAGTACCTGTGTGTCTCCATGGAGATGTTATTGTTTTGCTTGGGGTGTTCCTGAATATGATATTAAACATATCTATCACCATGTAGACACGCAGGTAGAAATAAAACTGTTCAGTCAAGATGAATTTACTACTGTACTATGAAAAAAAATCTCCTTATACTACTGCGACTGTTACTACTACTACTGCTACTACTACTACTACTACTACTACTACTACTACTACTACTGTGACTACTACAACTAATCCTAATACTACTACTACTACTACTAGACACGATCATAAACGATAAACTGTACCTTCTTTCTCAGATCAGATGAAAGATGGGTAATTCCAAGGCTGAATTCATCCAAATGATTCTATGCCATTTAAAAACACAGTGGAGCACTTCCTGTATCACCACATGACATCACAAAGTGGAACAGTGTTTTCTGTTTGAGAGAAGAACTCAGCCTAAATATGCAGAGTTTGTGCGTTAAACATGTGTGAATGAAACAAAACACAACTCCGGGTCGGTTTGTGATGAGGAAACAACAGAAAATAGCGTAACATGGACTCTTTAAGTTCATTTTATTGATCTCTCATGAGGGAAAGTCATCCTCTGCATTTGACCCGTCCTTCAACCAGTCAGGAGCAGTGGGGGACGGCACCCGGGGGCCCATCTCCAGATGTTGTTGCTAGTCTTGTATGTTGACCCTCATAATTTTCAACATTTATTTGTATTTTACAGTTATTTTGGCGCATTTACATCAATATTTTTGTAAATCTGTCTCCATTTTATCACTCGTCGGGTGTCAGATCTCAAGACCGAAACGAGACCAAGTCCAAATGCAGTCGAGTGCGAGACCAGATCGAGTCCAAACGCGGTCGAGTGCAAGACCAGATCGAGTCCAAAAGCGGTCGAGTGCGAGATCAGATCGAGTCCAAAAGCGGTCGAGTGCGAGACCAGATCGAGTCCAAACGCGGTCGAGTGCGAGACCAGATCGAGTCCAAACGCCTTCTAGACCGAGACAAGACCGACTCCAAACGCCTTCAAGACTGAGACAAGACCGATTCCAAGTGCCTTCAAGACCGAGTCAAGACCGATTCCAAACACGGCTGAGACCAAGACAAGACCGAGTCCAAACGTAGTTGAGTGCGAGACAAGACCGAGTCCAAACACGGTCAAGCCCGAGACAAGACCGAGTCCAAACACGGCTGAGACCAAGACAAGACCGAGTCCAAACGCAGTTGAGTCAGAGACAAGACCAAGACCACAAAAAAAAAACGTTCTTAAGGCCGGTCTCAAGACCAAGACCGGTTTCGTGTTCTACGACACTAGTTAGAACTACCTTAGATTGTTTTGGGTTGATGGGGGAACAGGAGTATCCAGAGTAAACGTTCCTTTCCTCCTTTCCTCTTACTGCTACTTTTAAAACTAGACAAGAAAAAATGTGTATTCTAAACACATAAGACCACAGATTATTTCCATAAAAAGTCATTATTACATTGAGTTTGAATAAGCCGTGAGCCGAAATGCAAAGTGCCCTTCATATTCAGTCCATTTTCTCACCGGGGAGTCCAGATTTGAGGAGTTGGAGGAGAAAAGCCGCTGTGAACTCTCCGCTCTCACGGTGATAAATGCAGTCGCTTTAGTCGAGCAGGTTTGCTTTGTTCAAATGGGACCTGTCACTCTGATGGAACCTGTCACTATGTCACTCATGCAGACCTGTCCATTCTCTCCATCATTCCACTTTTCCCAGGGTCTCTTGCTCGCTCTGTCTCTCCTCATCCTCTTTGTTTATTCTCCCTTCTCCCTCGCCTCTTTCATCACTCTCTTCTCTCTCCGATTACCCCTTTGTCCATATAACTATCTACTCTCTCTTCTCTCTCTTTTTCTCTTTTACTTATTTCTCTCTCCCCTCTTACCCCTTTCTTCCTCTCTCTCACATTTCTCTTTCTCTCTCCCCCTTCTCACTTCCCCATCTTTCTCTTCCCTCTCTCTCTCACACACTTCTCTATCTCTCGCTTCTTTCTCTCTCCCCTCTCTTACCTCTTTCTTCCTACCTCTCTCTCTTTTTCTCTCACTTCTCTTTCTCTCTCCCTCTTCTCACTTTTCCCTCTCCCTCTCTTCCCCTATCTCTTCTTTCTCCATCTTCTGCTTCTTTCTCTCTCCCCTCTCTTACCTCTTTCTTCCTACCTCTCTCTCTTTTTCTCTCACTTCTCTTTCTCTCTCCCTCTTCTCACTTTTTCCCTCTTCTCACTTTTCCCCTCCCTCTCTCTCTTCTTTCTCTCTCGCACACTTCTCTTTCTCTAATTCTTCTTTCTTTCTCTCTCCCTCTCTTAGCTCTTGATTCCCATTTCTCTTTATCTCTCTGTTCTCTTTCTCTCTCCTTCCCTCCCTCTCTCACTTCACTCTCCCTCTCTCTCTTCTTTCTCTCTCTCACACTTATGTTTCTTCCTCTCCATTTCACTGTCTCCCCTCTCTCTGCATCTCTCTCTCGCTTACCTTTTTCTTCCCTTCCTTCCTCTTTTACCTCATTCTTCTCTTTCTCCCTCTCCATTTCACTGTCTCCCTTTTCTCTCTCTCTAGCTCTCTCGCTCTTAACTCTTTTTTCCTCTCCTTTCCACTGTTTCCCCTGTTTCTCTCTCTCAACTCTCTCTTGCCCTTCATTTTTACTGTTTTCCCTCTCTCTTTTCTTTCTTTCTCTCTCTTAACTCTTCCTCTCCGTTTCACTGTCTCCCCTTTCTCTCTCTCTGCCTCTCTCGCTCTTAACTCTTTCTTCCTCTCCATTTCACTGTCCCCCTCTCTCTCTTTGCCTTTCGCTCTCTCTCTTACCCCTTTCTTCCTCTCCTTTCCACTGTTTCCCCTCTGTCTCTCTCTCAACTCTCTCTTGCCCTTCATTTTTACTGTTTTCCCTCTCTCTTTTCTTTCTTTCTCTCTCTTAACTCTTTCTTCCTCTCCATTTCACTGTCTCCCCTTTCTCTCTCTCTGCCTCTCTCGCTCTTAACTCTTTCTTCCTCTCCATTTCACTGTCCCCCTCTCTCTCTTTGCCTTTCGCTCTCTCTCTTACCCCTTTCTTCCTCTCCTTTCCACTGTTTCCCCTCTGTCTCTCTCAACTCTCTCTTGCCCTTCATTTTTACAGTTTTCCCTCTCTCTTTTCTTTCTTTCTCTCTCTTAACTCTTTCTTCCTCTCCATTTCACTGTCTCCCTTTTCTCTCTCTCTAGCTCTCTCGCTCTTAACTCTTTTTTCCTCTCCTTTCCACTGTTTCCCCTGTTTCTCTCTCTCAACTCTCTCTTGCCCTTCATTTTTACTGTTTTCCCTCTCTCTTTTCTTTCTTTCTCTCTCTTAACTCTTTCTTCCTCTCCGTTTCACTGTCTCTCCCCTCTCTCTCTGCATCTCTCTCTCGCTTACCTCTTTCTTCCCCTCCTTCCTCTTTTACCTCATTCTTCTCTTTCTCCCTCTCCATTTCACTGTCTCCCTTTTCTCTCTCTCTCCACTGTTTCCCCTCTGTCTCTCTCTCAACTCTCTCTTGCCCTTCATTTTTACTGTTTTCCCTCTCTCTTTTCTTTCTTTCTCTCTCTTAACTCTTTCTTCCTCTCCATTTCACTGTCTCCCTTTTCTTTCTCTCTAGCTCTCTCACCCTTAACTCTTTCTTTCTCTCCTTTCTACTGTTTCCCCTCTGTCTCTCTCTCTCAACTCTTTCTTGCCCTTCATTTTTACTGTTTTCCCTCTCTCTTTTCTTTCTTTCTCTCTCTTAAGTCTTTCTTCCTCTCCATTTCACTGTCCCCCTCTCTCTCTTTGCCTTTCTCTCTCTCTCTTACCCCTTTCTTCCTCTCCTTTCCACTGTTTCCCCTCTGTCTCTCTCGCTCAACTCTTTCTTGCCCTTCATTTTTACTGTTTTCCCTCTCTCTTTTCTTTCTTTCTCTCTCTTAACTCGCAGTTTCACTGTTTCCCCTCTCTCTGCCTCTCTCTCCCTCTTTTACCTCTTTCTCCCTCTCTTCCCTCTCTCTGTTGTCACTCCTTCTTTAGGCCTTTGTGAACAGACCTGACGTCCCCCAGTGCCTCCAGTACAAATGAATGTGATTACTGAAGAGCACAAACGCACACTTTCACTTCTATCACTTTAGTGCCGTTATTTTCCTGTTCTGTTCTGGAAAAACTGCCCTTTTCTGCCTCAGGTGAAGACTCATTTTTACAGTAACAGAAATCTGAATGGTCAGCTCCATAAGAACTGCCTCAGACTCGGAGGGAAAAGTTCAGAAACTGGACAAAGGGTAAATAAACCTAGAAGAGTTTGAGGCTAAAGCTCTCTTAAGGCTGAGCTCGTCGAGTTTGATACAGTTTGATAAATTCTTGGTTCTCAGTCACAGATCTTTGGACTGAAAATGGCTACTGCACTGCAAATTTCTCTGATCTGGCCAAGATTTTAAAACTTACATCAGGCTATTCATCTTGTTTTCAGATTTATTATCTACTTACTAGTTCAGACACGGCTTCATTCTAGTCTAGAGGTCGTTTATTTGAAGATAACTTGTCAAGTAAAATGCTCTTGGTGCATGGATGGAGAATTTCACTACATTTTTATTACATTTTCTGATAGATTTAAGTGTTTATTGCTTAATCAGGCCAGGCTTTTTTGCAGTGTGAATGGTGGTTGAAATGTCCCAAAAATGTCTTCAAAAACCAGGTGTGGACCTACAATTTGTGACTTGGACTAGAGTCACTATTTTGAGACTTGCTGAAGACTTGGGACCGGACTTTTTGAGCCCTGTGACTGTAGAGAAAATGTGGGTTAATATTATGGGAACAAAGTGGAATCCTCCTCCCTATTTCAGTGTTTGTGTATTTTGTAATTTTTTATAATGACTTGAAATTACTTGAAACTCAAATCAGAGGACTTGGACTCAACCTGGACTTGACCAAGAAAGCTTTGTCCAAATGACTCGGACATTAAATACCATGGACTGTGTAAAGAAACAGACTGGGTGACGTCACCATAGCGTTCAGCTCCAGTCAAATATAACAGCAGCAAAAGCAGGAGGAGTGAGGACAGGCGGACACGAGGCTGTAAAACTTTTGTCTCCGCCGCAGTCCTTACTGAAGATATTCGGGGATTCACTGTGTGTTTTAGAGCGGACTTTAATCCACGTTTTTATCATATGAGTGACGTCATATGTCACATGATTTTTTTGAGTTGCCTGTGGAGTGTGGACACTGAGCTGAGTGAATGTTAATGGAGTTTTGTGTAAAAGTGACTCTGAATTGTGTGGTTATCTGTATGACTGTGCAGTTGGGGAGTATGGAAAATTGTTTATAGGGTCTGATTATTGTTTAATGTACATTTGACTGTTTTACTAAATGTTACTAATGTATTTTTGACCCCTGTGAGCCTGACCTGTGGGACTACGGATGGAAATGAGCCTTTTGGCTACAATCTGGCATATTTACATTCATGCATTTTGTCATGTCTGTTCATTAACCTGCACTGTCCAAATCAAATAACAAATAAATAAATCAGAGCTCCTGACTCGGGTTCGTATAGTAAAGTTGTGCGAGCAACTGTGAGCAACTGTGCTGTGCTTTGGCCCACCTCCTCCAACCAGGCCAAAGTCCCAACCGGGCCAAAGTCCCCACCAGGCCAAAGTCCCCACCAGGCCGAGGTCCCAATCAGGCCAAAGCCCCAACCAGCCCAAAGTCCCACCTGGGCCATGCCTGGGCATGGTTCGACTGCGCTCACACTGGACAAACGTACCATGGTTTCGGGACGATCCGAGCTTGGTCACGGTTCTAAGGTGTGTGAGTGCAAACTAAACCCCTACAGACCAACAGCTCCACTCGCCTTGAACACAAATAAAATAAAATTACAGATAAAATGTAAAATGTCTTACAGCGTGTCCCTCGATGATATCCCTCCAGATGGGCTTGTCCCCGCTGCCCTCGCTGAAGTCCAGCAGGTTGTCCACCACCACCTGCCCGATCAGGTCGTGTCTGGAGAAACGGTCGAAGTCGTACACGGAAAAGTGAAGCTTCCGAGAGTGGAGCTCATCCAGAGGAACGCCGAACTGGAACGTCTCATTAAACACCGGGTTCAGGGTCTTTCTGTGCACCTGAGGACAGAGGGAGGGAGAGAGGGAGGGAGAGGAAGAAAGAGAAATAAGAGAGGGAGGGATGGAGAGAGAGAGAAAGAGAAAGAAGGATGGGGAAATGGAGATAGAGAAAGAGAGGGAGAGAGAAATGGAGGGATGGAGATAGAGAGAAAAAGAGAGATGAGGGAGAAATAGCGAGAAAGAGGCATGGAGAAATGGAGGGATAGAGATGGAGAGAGAGAAAGAGAGGGATAGAGAAATGGAGGAGGAGAGAGAGAAAGAGGGATGGAGGGAGAAAGAGGGAGAAAGAGGGAAGAGGATATGGAGGAATAGAAATGGAGGGAAGGATACAGAAAGAGAGATAAGAGGGAGGGATGAGGGAGAAAGAGAGAGAAAGAGGGATGAGAAATAGAGGGATAGAGTTGGAGGGAAAGAGATAAAAGAGATAAGAGCAAGGGATGGAGGGAGAGGGAGAGAGAAAGAGGTATGGAGATGGAGAGAGAGAGAAAGGGATAGAGAAATGGAGGGAGAGAGAAAAAGAGGGATGGAGGGAGAAAGAGTAAGAAAGAGGGGAGGGGAAATGGAGGGATGGAGATAGAGGGAAAGAGAGAGAAAGAGATAAGAGGGAGGGATGGCGGGAGAAAGAGAGAGAAAGAGGGATGAGAAATGGAGGGATGGAGATGGAGGGAAAGAGAGAAAAAGGGAGATAAGAGCGAGGGATGGAGGGAGAGAGAGAGAAAAGGAATGGGAAAATGGAGGGATGGAGATGGAGGGAGAGAGAGAGAAATTCAAATCTCAAATCTCTTTAAAGTTCAACCCAAAATGACTCGAAGGAAGCAGTCTTGATAACAGGACCAACATTTGCACCATTTGACAGAAAAGCTCTACAGTATCCAGCAGCTGTCATGTTATGGATTCTTCCCTTTAATTAGAACACGGCTCGGGAAATGAAGACGTCAAACAAAATTAATTAAACTTTTCCCAACAAAACGTGAGCTCCGAGTGATTTATGATTTGAAATGCGCGGCTGGTTTGGTCCATGTCTGTTTCATGGTGTGTGTAGGATTACAGACAGAACCATTCATATTCTTACACTGTATATTCATCTGTAAGTGACTTTTACACGTCAGGTTTTCATGTGCGACTCTTGCGTCAAGCAGTTTGATAACGGGGCATTTTTCAGCTAAAGAATTCATCCATTGTTTATTTTTATTTCATTTTAAAATAATAATAAATATGAAAGAAAAGTATTACTAATAATGTAAAAAATACCATAAATGTAAGATTTTCATGTAATAAAAAAAACACACACACACACACACATATATATATATATATATATATATAATATAATAATAAATTACATTAATGATACACTGGAGTGTCCGCCATCTGCTTGTCTCCATGGAGATGCTGTTGCTTTGTCTGGAATGTCCCGGTGTGGCATTAAACATATCCATCTCGCAGCTACTCAATAACACTGACTTAAAAACTTCTATTCTTACAGTGAGTGGACTCGCCTCTCCACAGATCTGACATGTACATTGGCCCTGTGGTGTCACCTGATATTTCCATAGAGATAAATAACTGTAATGCCATACTGTGGAATATTCCAGGCATCGCCATGAAGCTGGTGATGGATCCACAGTGCACATTTAATTTAATGTAATTTATTATTTTTTATTATTTATTATTTACTATTATATATGTATTATTAGTTATTTTATTGTTTATTTTAATATTATTTAATTAAATTATTTGTCTCTATATGTTATTTTTTTTTACATAAATGTATTATTAATATATTTCTAATGTAAGTTTTTATTTGGTTATATTTGTTTATAATGTTGAGCTGTTTGTTTTCTCAACTAAGAATATGTTTCGTGCAACTTTGACACAATAAAATAAAAATAAAAAATAAGTAAATGGACTCACAAACCCCAGCTGTGCCTTAGCCTTTACAAAAGGTGAGTTTTATTTACTCTTCACCACAGTCCAGTGTATCGGCTTTCTGCGTCATATCACTAAAGGTTTGAGTTTCAACCCACATAATATAAAATGGAGGATCTCAGTGCACGTAGTAAATAAAGGTGAGAGGGAACAGCTGTCTGTCAGTGTCATTGACTGTGTAAAGAAGTGGACTAAGGGAGAGTGACGTCACGTCAACCATAACGTAGGAAGAGGAAGGAATTAGGACTTTATTTACAGACAGAATAGAGTGGGTGCATTTTACACTGTTTTGACAGAACCACTTTTAATTTAATAAAGCTTGGAAGAGTAATTTTTAGGTCTGGATCACAATGAAACGAGGTCTTATTGAGGTTTTAGTCATAGAAATACTTAATTTTGCTGTAAAACTGGTATGAGGGCCATAGTTTAGACACTCCTGTTCAACAAACAAAAAGTTGCACTGTAAATTCTCTAGTAGAAGGTCCGTGGCTTGCTTGTTTCTTTGGAGATGTCATTGCTCTGCCTAAAATGTTCCACAATTTGACATTAAACAGCTTTACATTTATTTAATTACAGGTGGTTTTAAAGCTCAAAACACCTAGAAAGGCATTCTGACTCTCCACAGATCTAACCTGTAACTTGGTCTGGTTTAGTCACCATGAGGATACAAAGGTTTTATACCATCCTCCACAAGAAAAGTCCCAAAATGCACCCGTGTTGTAGTCAAGACTGCACTAGTTGAGACCAAGATCTGTTCGAGACCAGAGGGATCCGAGACTGAGACAAGACCAAGACCTTTGAGGGTTGAGACCGAGACAAGACCAAGACCTTTGAAAGTCAAGACCGAGACAAGACCAAGACGTTTGAGAGTTGAGACCAAGACAAGACCTCTGAGAGTCGAGACCGAGACAAGACCAAGACCTCTGAGAGTTGAGACAGAGACAAGACCAAGACCTCTGAGAGTCAAGACAGAGACAAGACCAAGACCTCTGAGAGTCGAGACCGAGACAAGACCAAGACCTTTGAGAGTCGAGACCGAGACAAGACCAAGACCTTTGAGAGTCAAGACAGAGACAAGACCAAGACCTCTGAGAGTCAAGACAGAGACAAGACCAAGACCTCTGAGAGTCGAGACCGAGACAAGACCAAGACCTCTGAGAGTTGAGACAGAGACAAGACCAAGACCTCTGAGAGTCAAGACAGAGACAAGACCAAGACCTCTGAGAGTCGAGACCGAGACAAGACCAAGACCTCTGAGAGTCAAGACAGAGACAAGACCAAGACCTTTGAGAGTCGAGACCGAGACAAGACCAAGACCTCTGAGAGTCGAGACCGAGACAAGACCAAGACCTTTGAGAGTTGAGACAGAGACAAGACCAAGACCTCTGAGAGTCGAGACCGAGACAAGACCAAGACCTCTGAGAGTCAAGACAGAGACAAGACCAAGACCTTTGAGAGTCGAGACCGAGACAAGACCAAGACCTCTGAGAGTCGAGACCGAGACAAGACCAAGACCTCTGAGAGTTGAGACAGAGACAAGACCAAGACCTCTGAGAGTCAAGACAGAGACAAGACCAAGACCTCTGAGAGTCGAGACCGAGACAAGACCAAGACCTCTGAGAGTTGAGACAGAGACAAGACCAAGACCTCTGAGAGTCGAGACAGAGACAAGACCAAGACCTCTGAGAGTCGAGACAGAGACAAGACCAAGACCTCTGAGAGTCAAGACAGAGACAAGACCAAGACCTTTGAGAGTCGAGACCGAGACAAGACCAAGACCTTTGAGAGTCGAGACCGAGACAAGACCAAGACCTTTGAGAGTCGAGACCGAGACAAGACCAAGACCTCTGAGAGTCGAGACCGAGACAAGACCAAGACCTTTGAGAGTCGAGACCGAGACAAGACCAAGACCTCTGAGAGTCGAGACCGAGACAAGACCAAGACCTTTGAGAGTCGAGACCGAGACAAGACCAAGACCTTTGAGGGTTGAGACCGAGACAAGACCGAGACTTTTAAAGGTCGACCAAGACCAAGACCACGGCCCATCTTTCTCATTTTCCATATTTATTTGTACTTAAGTTATTTTGGCACATATATATAATTTTTTATATATATATAAATCTATCTCCATTTGATCTGAGTAATGTGCATTTAGGCCTCAAAGAAGCCAAACAAACTGTGCTGCACTTAAACACTGCACCCTCTTTTTGGACCTTCACCCACAGTTTGAGAAACCTTCTTTAGGATAACTTCCACTGGCACTTTACAGAGAACTGCTTCAAAGTAAAGAAAGGGCAGGATTGTTAAACCTGTTCCTCACTGCAGTCACTCTTAATGGTTTTGTGGTGGTGGCTTATTCACCTGGCTCTGCACATTTCCCAAACCAAATGCCCATGAGACAAATACAAATGGATTTGTGCACTTTTATTTGGCAAACTTCAACCCACATATCACAGGAGGGCTCCTCTGTGCGGACACTGTAACATAAATTTAGATTTGTTTTTGCTTCGTGTTTTGTCTCTTTTTGTCTCTAATCAGTGCAGATTGAAGAGGCTGCTTATATGTGGAGGGAAAAGAGAGCGCAAAAAGGCAGAGACAAGGCCGAGACCAAGCACCTTCAAAACCGAGACAAGACCGAGTCTAAGCACCTTCAAAACCGAATCCAAGCACCTTCAAAACCGAGACAAGACCGAGTCTAAGCACCTTCAAGACCGAATCCAAGCACCTTCAAGACCGAGACGAGACCAAGTTCAAGCACCTTCAACACCGAGCCAAGACCGAGTTCAAGCACCTTCAAGACCAAGACAAGACCAAGTCCAAGCACCTTCAAGATCGAGAGGAGACCAAGTTCAAGCACCTTCAAGACAGAGACAAGACCGAGTTCAAGCACCTTCAAGACCAAGACGAGACCAAGTCTAAGCACCTTCAAGACCGAGACAAGACTGAGTCCAAGCACCTTCAAGTCAGAGACAAGACCGAGTCCAAGCACCTTCAAGACCAAGACAAGGCCGAGTCCAAGCACCTTCAAGTCCAAGACAAGACCGAGTCTAAGCACCTTCAAGTCAGGGACAAGACCGAGTCCAAGCGCCTTCAAGGCCTGAGACAAGACCAAGTCCAAGCACCTTCAAGTCAGGGACAAGACTGAGTCTAAGCACCTTCAAGTCCAAGACAAGACCGAGTCCAAGCACCTTCAAGTCTGAGACAAGACCGAGTCCAAGTACCTTCAAGTCCGAGACAAGACCGAGTCCAAGCACCTTCAACTCTGAGGCAAGACCGAGTCCAAGTACCTTCAAGTCAGAGACAAGATGGAGTCCAAGCGCCTTCAAGTCCGAGACAAGACCGAGTCCAAGCACCTTCAAGTCAGAGACAAGACCGAGTCCAAGCGCCTTCAAGTCCGAGACAAGACCGAGTCCAAGCACCTTCAAGTCAGAGACAAGACCGAGTCCAAGCGCCTTCAAGGCCGAGACAAGACCAAGTCCAAGCACCTTCAAGGCCCGAGACAAGACCGAGTCCAAGCACCTTCAAGACCAAGACAAGACTGAGTCCAAGCACCTTCAAGTCCAAAACAAGACCAAGTCTAAGCACCTTCAAGACCGAATCCAAGCACCTTCAAGACCGAGACAAGACTGAGTCCAAACACCTTCAAGACCAAGAGAAGGCCGAGTCCAAGCACCTTCAAGTCCGAGACAAGACCAAGTCTAAACACCTTCAAGTCAGGGACAAGACAGAGTCCAAGCGCCTTCAAGGCCCGAGACAAGACCAAGTCCAAGCACCTTCAAGTCAAAGACAAGACTGAGTCTAAGCACCTTCAAGTCCGAGACAAGACCAAGTCCAAGCACCTTCAAGACCGAATCCAAGCACCTTCAAGACCAAAACAAGACTGAGTCCAAGCGTCTTCAAGGCCCGAGACAAGACCGTCCAAGCACCTTCAAGACCGAGACAAGACTGAGTCCAAACACCTTCAAGTCCGAGACAAGACCGAGTCCAAGCGCCTTCAAGACCGAGACAAGACTGAGTCCAAACACCTTCAAGTCCGAGACAAGACCGAGTCCAAGCATCTTCAAGACCAAGACAAGACCGAGACAAATCCAAGTCCAAGCATCTTCAAGACCAAGACAAGACTGAGACAAATCCAAGTCCAAGCACCTTCAAGACCAAGTCCAAATAGCCTTGAGTCCGAAACGAGACCAACATGGCAAAAAAACGGTCTCGAGACCAAGACCAGTCTCGAGTACAAGACTACAATGCATCTTTAAAAAATATACATTTTACCACACATTTTTGAATGGGCAAAATAAAAATTCTGCTCCATTAAAACAATAATGGGAAATGCATCGGGCAATTTACTGTCGTCATTATAACGTTCCTCCTTCGTCCTTGCCAAAGATGACATCACGTCTGAGCCGAACGCTCGGTGAAAACCTGAGATTCGTCTGCAGATGTAAATGTCAGTGTGTCTCAGATGTAATTGGATTGAGCAGGTATGATTTGATTAGCCGTCCCTTTGCACAAATGAAACGCTCCCTCGGAAACTCAAGGTCAAAAACAGCAGTGATGCTGGAGCTCTGGGGTATTTCATGCTTCATGTGTGAATCTGTGATGAGTCAAACAGCTCAAGGCTCTGAACACTGAAGTAAAAGAGAGAAAAACGTGATTCAGAAAACTTCTACACCGCAGAAATGGAATAAATAAAAGTGCATCGTGTAACTTTTTCGATGGAAGGTCCGTCAAATGCTTTTCTTCATGGAGATGTTATGGCTTCATCTGGAATGTTTCGCAGTATGGTATTAGACCTTTCTATCTTCATGGAGACCAAACCAGATCAAGTAACAGGTCAGATCTGTGAAAAGGTGACCCCGCTCACAGTCAGAATCCATGTTTTTCTAGATATTCTGAGCTATAAAACCACCTGTAATTGAAAAAATGTAGTAGAGCTGTTGTCATACTGTGGAACATTCCAGGCAGAGCAATGACATTTCCATGGATACAAGCATACAACGGAACTTTTCTGGTGCAAGGGCTGTACAGTTTTCTCTGATTTCTCTGATTTTAAAACTCAGATCAAGTTATTCATCTTGTTTTCAGATTTATTATCGATTTAATAGTTCTGAGAATGATGATTCTAGTCTAGACACAGTTTATTTTAAGATAAGTAAAATGATCTGTCCATGCATATCATATTTCACTACTTTTAAGTCATTTTCTGATAGATTTATGCGTTTATATCTTAAGCTTTTTTGCAGTATAAGTGCTTGTTTCCATGGCGATGTTAATGGTATTTATGGTAATGAACGCATCTATCTTGCATTTATTCAGTAATCTGTTTGTTTCTTACTGTAACGGGCTCGTCTCTCGACAGATCTGACTTGTAACTGGGCCTGGTGGGTAAATTTAATGCCATACTGTGGAATATTCCATGCAAAACTATCTCCAAACAGACTAACATTTATAACAGATGCTCTGCTTTTAAATAAGGCACATTTCCCGAGCAGATTCAGTCAAAACAACTCTGAGATTCATTTTCCCAAACAGATTTTCATGTTCTCACATATGTAAATGTTTCATAGCACATCTGCGTGTGTTTAATGCCCCAGCCTCAGCTCTGCTCTGGGGTCAGAACATGAAGGGGCAGGTGCATCACAGGAGTGGGGCTTTTATGTCTCTAATTACACTTGGATCAAAACGAGAGCTCCGAACGGGACCAGGAAGAAAGAAAATATGTAATTATGTTCACAGACG